>VWPV01032521.1:0-13697 GCA_013389885.1 Geococcyx californianus | reverse complement strand
ATGCCATCCAGAGGGACCTTGAGTGGCTTGAAGTGTGGGCCTGTGCAAATATCACAAAGCTCAACAAGGCCAGGTGCAAGGTCTTGCCCCTGGGTCCAGCCAATTCCAAGCACACATACAGGCCAGGCAGCGAATGGATTGAGAGCAGCCCTGAAAAGAAGGACATCACAGCATTTCCTTTACACACAGCAAAAGAAAAAGCAGTATTCCAGTTCTGTAAGGAACAAAAATTTGTGCCCATGGGATTCATCTGAGTTTGATGCAGTAAAACTGCTCTTAAGTGCTGAAGGGTTCCATGCCAACACTGTATCAGTGAGAGGTTTATTGATCTTCAGCTTCCTACAGTTTTGTCTCTGGGCTTCCTTTCTAGTCTTCCTTCCAAGCCTGGTATACCTGGAATGTCCTTTCTCACATGGATTTGCCAAGTCATCAGCCTTTATGCATTTCAGCCCATCTGGAGGGACCTTGGGTTGTAAATGAGCTGAGACTGCTCATTTACTGTATATAAACCTGAGAATTACCTATGATCATATGCAGAGAACATACTTAACAGGGCAGAAAGATGAATCACAGAATCCTGGACCAGTTGAGGTTGGAATGGACCTCTGGAGGTGATCTGATTCAAACCCACCGCTCAAAGAGGACCACCTAAATTCAGTTGCCTAGGATCATATCTAGGCAGCTTTTGAATATATCCAAGGACGGGAGACTCCAGAACCTCTCCAGGCAACTTGTTCCAGTGCCAAGCCACATGATGTTCAGTTTTGCCCACTGCCTCTTGTACTGTCATAGTGCACATCTGAAAAGAGCTTGGCTTTATCTTCTTTGCACCCTCCCTTCAGGTATTTATATACATGGATTATATCCTCTTCTCCAGGCTAAATAACCCCGGCTCTTTTAGCCTTTCCTCATATGACATCTTCCTTCATCAATTCCTTCATCATCTTAGTAGCCTTTCCTTTGACTCTCTCCACTATGTCCATGTTTCTCTTGTACTGGGCAAGAACTCCAGGTGTGACCTCACCACTACTGAACAAAGTGGAAGGGTCACCTCCCCTCAACCTGCTGCCCACACGGCTCCTACTGCAGCCCAGGATAGCGTTAGCCCTCTTTGCAGTAAGGGCACATTGCTGACTCCTGTTCAATCTGGCGTCCACCAGGATTCCCAGGTCTTCTCTGCCAAGTTGCTTTCCAGCCATCTGACATTCAGCATATATTGGTGCATGGGGTTGTTCCTCCCCACGTGCAGGACTTTGCCCTTCCCTATGTTGAACTTCATGAGATTTCTTATCAGCCCATGAAAACATGTCTCCACATCATGATTATATTTTGGTTGAAGCAGAAGGAACTCACCTGGAGCTAAACTGTGCCTCTCTGTAGCTACAAGTACAAGCTGGTGCATTCAGAGCCACCAAACGGGCCCTAAGCAACCTGTTCTTTCTGCGAGGGCACACAGAGACCGGTCTGTCACTCACAAATACTCTCATGGCTTATGCAGCCCATGGGAAGTTCCTAATTTAGCAGCATAAAAAGGCAGAAGAAACAAAGAAGAACTTCCAGGAGCCACATTCGAAAGTTTAAGCTTAAACAAAAGCAGAAGCATAAACTTTATGCTAAAGCATAAACGAAATCTCCACGTCTGTAAGAATGGCAGTGTTTAAACAAACTGAGAAAAGCAGTTCTATCGATATCACGGGGATGTGCAATTTAATGCAGATGCTGGGATGGGTAACCTTCTTATACAGTTGGGATATCCTGTTACTGCACAGGAATCTTGAGTTTCCTTTACTACTTCTGCAGAACTCATAATAAAGCTCCAGTTGCTGACTTTAAATCTGTACAGTGTAACCTGCCTGCATGAGACTGCTTGCCATCATAAAATCATTCTGGGGACACTTTCTTATATGACATCTCAGTATTGATTTGCATCACACAAGACATCTGACGGGGAAATACAGCTAATCCTAAAGTGCAGACTGTGCTATAGATTGTAACGCAAACATGGGTTACTTGAACACACTGACTAAAATGATCTTCCAGCAGAGGCCACCATGGGATTTTGACCTTACCTGTGTCTCTATCCAGAAAGCTTTCAAAAAATTCTTCCTGTTCCACAAGTTTAAATAGCTGAAACACCCAAACCCCACATCCCTTGCTCACCTGTCTTCCTGTATGCTTCCATCTCTTTTGCCACATACATCAAAGAGAAGCTACACTGGCCACCAGTTATTGTTGCCACATGTGAAATCCACCTAGCAAAACCTCAAAGTCAGGGAAAACTTATCTAATTCATAGTTTGACTTCATATGTGCGGACACGTTTATCCATCTGTTCTCTGACCTCATACACATTATAAAAATACAAAAACCTAAGTACAGGAACCGAATGCACGTCTGACTGGGGTTTAGTCCTGGTTCCTTGCCCTCATGAACTCCTAGGTCATGTTTTTCTATACAAATCAGAGTACAGCTTCTTCCCGGAGGCCTGCCTAATTTGATCCTGAGACCCACCACTGCTTTCTCCTCCAAAAAGACCATCAGAATCACTCTGGCATGTGTCCAATAGATTTTAGACACAATTAAACCTCTCTGATGACCTTTAATACTTTTCTCTCCCTTGTCTATTTCTCTAAAAGTAGATAGGGTAAGGTTTGCACCATCCTTAGCACTGAGAGAATGAGAGCAATTTCCCTTTACACAGTTTAAAATAGAAATACAAACCTTGCCAGAACGGTTTGAAAGGACTGGCAGATGGGTGAAGTATTTCTTAATCTGCATCGTGTAACATTTGGCAGATAGCATGACTACTGAAACAGCTGACTTCTATGCAATGACATTATTAATTATATCTTCCTTGCCAAAAAAGCACTGTAACTGAGCCTTTGCAATATTCCTCATCAAGCAATTCATGCACGTCTGCTCCGCTGCTCATACAGTAAGCAATGTAGCTGTCCTTCCCCGTGCCTACTATATATGGGCCAAAGACTGCAGTAACCAGAGGTGGTATGTTCCAACCGCCTCGTCAGGCGCGGGACAACAGCCAGTCTATACACCGCTCCTGGCTTGCCAAGGCAACTGACAATGCAGGACAGTCACTCACGCCTACTGACTAATTTGCATAAAACTTGCCTGTAGGCAATGTCTTCATTTTGGACATTTTCTGTTTAAGGTGTTTTTTTGAATTGGAATCAACAGAAGCAACTCAAGAGTCCACGTTTGCCTTCAGGCATATATAAATTGAGCTCAGATTTGCACTGTGCACAATTAACTCAATGAAAAGCCAGCTTTGTTTTAGGAAATGGAAAAGCCGACAGAAGCCATCATTGTCCCTAATCCTTACTGCCTTGAGCCTCAATAGTGTGCAAACCTGATGATCCTTTTCACTTCAAGCCAGCACAATAAATGTAAGACAGACGTGTAAGTGTCTGCAATACTAAATTCCAACAAAATACTCAAATATCCTCTGTCTCAACCCCCAAAAGCCTGTCATACACAAGAGTCATGCTAGCTTGACTTCCCTGTTTCAATCCTCCAAGCTCGCAGCAGTTTCTGATGTTCAACACTATTTGCTTCAGTCAGAAATTCCTGGGATCGGTCCTTCACACTTAGCCTTGCATCTGATCGTCTCCTTTCACTTCCATGCTCCTTCCCCCTTAGGCAGCCAAAAACCAGATGAGAGGCAGCACAGACTTGATTTCTCCTCAGTCAGCAGAAGCTCCCCACCAGCCATTTGCCTTGAGATCTTTTGGGATAACCAGGTTGGGATTTTTGCTGTCCTCAAACAGACCTCTTAGTGCGACAGGATCCAGCACATTGAATTACACATCAAACTTTGGGAGCAGTTCCACAACTCCATATACTTTACCAATTCTGACAGCAGCTTACTGGAATCGCCAAATTAATAGAATTGGATTGACACAACCTTCACAGCTCCCCGACGTAATCAAAAAGGAACCACTCCAGTTCAATTTGGGTTTGAGTAGACCACAAACATATTTAGATGTGTGATAACATATGGGTATGAAGAACATCACAAAGCATCATTGTCGCCATCATTTCTATATTTAAACATGGAAAATATGCAGTATTGTTCTCACTTTCCAAAGCTACAGCTTGAAAATGTTTTGAATATCCAGCAAACTGTTGACTGCCACCAATCACTCCTCTTCCTCTGGCTCTGAAAATTTATCCTGCTTTATCAATGGATTTCTTAATTTGTTTATAATTATATTCAAGTATATGATAGTGGATTTGTGTTCACAAGCTCTCTATTCCATGTGTTTCATGGTTCAGTCCCTGTACGACGTGGTTCTATCACCACAATGCTAAAAATTAAAGCTGTATTAGGAACCGATATTAAACAGAAAATTAGAGCCTATCTTGCAGAATAGGAGGGTATAGCACACAGATTTCTGCCACCGATAAGCCAGTTGTTATTGCTCTTGTATCTTCACAAAGAGAAACTACTTTCACATCTCAAAAAAGGGTCTACCTTCTACTTCCAGAGAACAGTGAGAGGGAACAGTGAGAAGCACAGCTACAATGGCAGGACTCAAGGGACAACAATTCTTTACCAAAACAGCAAGAAATGACCATCAGACGTTATGATCAAGGCTCCAGTGACATCCCACATAGACCTACATGCATCTCTGAATAAAAAGACCATGGACATAGCACAAAGCACCAGAAAAAAGGTGGAAAGAATGCGCAGTAAAATCAGTGCTGTCCTACTTAAGCAGGTTTTTTAATGTAGAAGGTGGAAAATTGGAAAATCTGCAATATTGCAAAGTGACAAGCCAGGACACTGGAGCCGGCAGGAGTGCTAAAAGAGTTGCTTTACAGACTCTGCCCAATAGACCCTCACTTCCGAAATTGAAATTCCCCTACAGATAGGCACAGACAATAGATCATATGGAAGCTGCTGAACTGCTCATTTCTAGGCAATGGACAGCACTCTTTAAGAGGCTGAACTGAGAGACGTTATGCTGATTTCAGACTCACGGCTGATTGCGTCCCTTCACTCCACCGTACAGCTCAGCGTGGTCTTGACCTCCCACATTGAAAGGACTTGCTTAGGAAAGTTACACTGCCCTAAACACAGAAATTGTGTACTTCATTATCATGGCGATAAATTTTATCATCAGGATTCCTCTTTATGGGGCAGAGGAGAATCAGACCAGTGCTTGACGTTACCTGATGTGTAACGACCAGTGACAGAACGAGAGGACACGGTCTCAAGCTTCGCCAGGGGAGGTTTAGGCTTGACATTAGGAAGAAGTTCTTCACTGAGAGGGTAATTGTTCACTGGAATGCTCTGCCTAGGGAGGTGGTGGAGTCACCGTCCCTGGAGGTGTTCAGAGAGAATGTGGATGAGGCACTTAGTGACATGGTGTAACTGACAAGTAGGAGTAGGTGTAGTTAGTAGGTGTAGGTGTTGGGCCATAGGTTGGACTCGATGATCTCAAAGGTCTCTTCCAACCTTATGATACTGTGATACTGTGAGTTACTGTCGTGCTTTGGATTTGCTATTTGGAAATGACCTTTACCTGCTACTGTACCTGGCTTTGAAAAACACTGAAAAAAAGCAGCAGGGTAGTGCTAAACAGCATTCCTACTCCTTGGGTCCTTGTCAAACGCACGGCTTCACTTCTGGAACTGCTAACCCAGCTCTTTGGCTTAGAAAGGTGGAACAGAGTAATCCCAGAGTGACGGGAAGGGAAGGGAAGGGATTTTAGTCTTAACCAAAGCAGTCCCCTGATTTGTTTTTCTAGTGAGTGACAGCCCTCTCAGTGAAGAACCTTTTCATAATATCCCATCTGAACTTCCCCTGTCATAGCTGCCTTCCATTTCCTCCTGTCCTGTTGCTGCACCTCCCCTCTGCTGCCCCCCCCCAGAGGAGACTGCAATGAAGTCTCCCCCCTCAGCCTTCTTTTCTCCAAGCTGAACAAGTGACCTCAGACATTCCTTGTAATTCTTGCTCTTGAAGCCTTTCACCATCTTGGTCACCCTCTTCTGGACACACTCTAATAGTTTGATGTCCTTCTTATATTGAGATGCCTAAAACTGTACACAGTACTTGAGGCAAGGCCACACCAGCGCAGTGTAGAGTGGGACAATCACCTCCCTTGACCAGCTGGCTATGCTGTGCCTGATGCACTCCAAGACACAGTTGGCCCTTTTGGCTGCCAAGGCACACTGCTGACTCATATTCAACTTGCCATTCACCCAAACTCAGGTCTTTCTTAGTCATGATGTAATTTTTGCTCTGAACATTTTGAAGCAACACAAAAAGAACAACATAATTGCTGCAAAGAAATGCAACCCAAAACTCATGTTAGAGGCTAGATACTAATTATGCCAGGAACATGGCATTCTTAAACTCAACTTGTAATTTTTCTCCTGACAAATCATATTACCACAGATTAGTGGGTTCACAGTTTAAGCTAGATACATTGCTATCTTTGACCTTAAAGAATATTTTTAAACTAGCAAAGCATTGTCATTATTACAAGCACGTTAACTTCCTCAAACATTTAATCTATTGTCTCCAAGTTGTACAAAACCAAAGTACAAAAAAGTACCATAGACCCCTACGTGGCAGATCATCCAGTCAAACACAGTCACTTACAGTTTATTCCTCATTCCCCTCAATCCATAGAAGAAAATTCAAGACATTTTTCAGTATGCTGGTTGTACAATGACAGCCCAGACTAGGGAAACTAGCTCTGGAACTGGATGCACAGGGCACCCATGTCCTACATTCAGAGAGGCAGCTGACAAGCTAGACTGACTCTAGACACGAGCCAGGATGGTTGTGCTGTCTTATAGGTGGACTTAATGGCTCCAGCCAACTCCTTCTCAGAGGTCTTTTGGTTCTGCCTTATTTACTCTGCTGTTGGAAAATCCTTAAGGACAACTTGCCAAACACAGACTCATTTTCATGTAGTAATGACATTTTTTCTGCCTTGCCACTCTGAAAAATAAAAAAACATTTACTATGCTGTTTTCTTTTCCAAAGCCATTTTAAAGATGTCTCCCTTCATTATCAGCCCATGCAGATTTTTTGTGCACATACTAAACCACTTGCCAGCACATGTACAAATAAGCTGAAACTGAAGCATCAGAGACAGCTCTCCCATCTTTTCTGTAACCTCTGCAAAAAAAAGATGTAGAATCTAAAAATGACCATTAAGAATTCAAATTGAACAGCTGACACTGCTTAAAAGTTTGAAGGAACCCAGAGGTCAGGAATTAAACAGGGCTAGCAGGCATAAAAGAAATGTCCTGGGATTCTTTGTTTATGCATCACTTCCTTTGTGCCCAACAAGAATTAGATCTGTCCAAGTACATTTATAAGGAAACAGCTGAGGATTAATTTCTGGCTAAGAGAATGCTTTCTTAGTGACAAGTAGAACGTGATGATTCCTCTGCTACAGCAAAAATTTTCAAAGGCCATTTCCTTCATAAATTCCAGAAAACCTCCTAGGGCAGGAGAGTATCCTAGATCATTTTCTAACAGCCCTTGTAAGAAGGCCTGGAAAAATAAGCTACTCAGATGACAAGACTGCAAAATACTGCATCTTACGTATCTCAATTTCCTGAAGAAAACTGACCCATTGTTTCCTCAATAGCAACAAACTACAGGTAAAACACATAGCTGTGACTATAACAGGAAAATTAAGTGGTATAAGAGTCTGAACATGTTTGCAGGGGCTGCAGTGAAATCAATAGCAAAGCTTCTGCTCACTTCATCAGGCTCAAAGAAAGGAGGGAACAAAGCCAGCCTTCCCGTTCCTCTTCATAGGAAATTTTTGTTAATGCAAAGATACATAACACAAACCTCAAAAATTAAAGAAATAAGAGCAGAAGGAGGAGATGAGAAGAGGGGCAAGGACCCGAGCTTACCACTGGCAGCCAATCCAAGCAATCCCATTCATTGCTCCACCTCTGTACACACAGTGAGGTGTGAATTCCAGTTCCACCACATAAGCTGAACTGCTGTTGGTTTTCAAGAAATATACAAACTGCTGCTCATCACTTTTGGGAAAACATATTTGGGGAGGAAAAAAAGTTGACAATCACTCTTATGCATCCAGCTTCAAAAATGTATAGATCTATTTTCTTCACATTTTAGAGACTAGTGAACTGAAGAATTTTGCCTCTTGGAGGATTTTTTGGTAAGAAAGACCAAGTTGGAAATGGAATAATGTATTCCAAGATCTTGGTCTAATCTCTACCTAGCACTTTCCTGACATCTACCAAAAGGGAAATGTTACACCTTACACCTTATCTCAGATGTGTTAAATAAACTGCCAAGTGACTGTACCCTGGTGAAATACAATAGAAAATGACCGTGTATTCCTACAGCATGTAGATTTGCAAAAAGACTGTAGAAAGAATGAACTTTACAGGATGTAACTGTCAGAAGAGGGCACCAACTGTTTCATCTAGAAAGTGTAAGTGGAAGCACAAAACCACATATTTGATCTAAATTTGTTCCTTTTAGGCCTTACAGTAGAATTAGAAGCTACTGTAAGTAATGCAGAAACCTACTCAGCTATACATAAGGATAATGAAAGAAGGCTCAGTTCTTACCAGTGACGCTGGGCTCCTCACTGACAGCTCTGATAGTATATTATTGGTGGGTACATATGGTAGCTGGTTTTGCAGGTGCTGCACACTACCTTTCCTGTGGTTGTTCAGCCAGGCTTAGTGCTGGCAACGAAAATAACTCAGGAAGACTTTACTTTGGTGATCACCTGTAAAGTTGTAGTAGAATGGACCCAAGTGTCCACATGGAAGAGTCAACCCCATGTGTTTGCTTTCTTGCTAAGAAAAGAAAAGATATCAAGGCTGCTACAGAAGTGTTATTGCCTCAGAATTATGGGAGAATCTTTAAGACTTTTGAAGTTACTGACATATGCAGATTAAGAAAAAGAACCATAAAACAATCAAATTCAAATAGATCACAGATATATCTTTCTAGCAAGAGACTCATTCTTGCATGTGGCAGCAAACTGAGGAACCACACACAAGACAACTTTCTTCTTTCAGCATGCTAACATCTCATAAAGAAATATTCAAATGGAACTGACTAAAATGAAAGGAAACTGGAATTCCTCATACACCATTTCCTGGAAATTCTCATACACCATTTCACGAAAGGTCTGCCTTTAACCTTACACCGACCAGTCAGACATCTGCTGATTTCTAGGTATGAAGGCATGAACAACAGGCAATGAGCCTATTAAGCATAAGAAAAAGAGACGGTTTCCTTATTATAGGAAAAAGACTTCCCCCAGAATCGATAGCTTTTAGTCATCTACGCCATTTTTCCAAAGACAACCGACAATGTTTTGTCCTCAGGTACTCTGATGCACCTTTCATATATTCTGCTGGGGTCAAGAGTGTTCATGATAGCAGGATTCAGGCAGAAAAATTAACTGGCCTGAGTCACACAACTGTTTGAGACTAATTCAAGAACAAAGAGCAAAAAGGACAGAGTTTCAACCCTTCCTCTAACTGCTGTGCATCTGTCTTAATTTGTTCCTTTGCCCCAGCTCCATGAACTCCTACTCTCCTCTCATCCCCCTCACCCCAGCCTCAAAGAAGCATTTTTACTTGCGTAACTTCTCCCTCTCAAGGCAGCTGATACCCTTCCATTCCCTGTGTGGCTGTTTGGAATATTCAGGGAATCAAATTAAAATAGATACTCACATCAATAGTTTGGATTTTCTGGCCCTAAATGCCAGCCCTTGCCTAGAGGTGCTAAGATTGGTACCAGATTTGGGGACCTTATTTGCAGTTTCCTAATTTATATCTTCCCTGTGGACTATATGAGCAGCCAAGAGAGAGGCAGACTGTCTTTGGCCAAGCCCTAAATGGGCTCAATTTCCAAGTGACCCAAACCTATGGCGTTTTCACGTAGCAAGTTGTGCAGAGCAGGACCAGAAAGACCTAAAAGCAATTTCTCTTTTTTTCTGTGAGCTAGCCAGGAAAATGCAGATATCCTACACAGCTCTTCACCAAAACTTCCAAAATTGTTTCTAGTTCTAAATGAATTTTTAATAACAATGCAGTATGTACATGAAGAATCAATCAGTGCAGGGAAAACACAAAGAACAACAGCCTCTTGCTCAATCTGTAACTATTACACATCGTTTTCAGACAAATCACATTAACCTTTTTTTCACCTAATGAATGACTTCATATACAAGGAAACAGAGGAAGAATGCCACCTGAGATTTCCATGTTGCCAACACCCAAAACTCACAACTCATAAATAATGCTAATACCGTATCAATTATAATATTCGATTTCACAGTATGGATTTGATGAGGACTAGATCACCCCATTTCTGGATAAGGGGTCCAGAATCTTCATCGTTTCTCGCAATGCTCTTCTACTCTTTAGAATAGGAATTACAGCACAGGTACACAAATTCCATCCTTCTCTGGTGTGAACACTTTCAATAATCAACCTGTTGTGTTTACAGAAAAAACACAACAGCTTCATAAAGAGAACTCAGCCTTCCATGTTGAAATACAGGCTGTTGCACACATTTTTGCTTCATTTTCTTAAACACTAGGCATCCATGACTTTGGTTGAAAGCAAAAGAAACTGAAGGTAATCAGTAATCAGGTAATCAGCTCCTCAGAAAATCAGGCTTGACCTGTTAGGGGATGCATGAACAAGAAAACAATGTGACTCTCAATATCTACAGTCTATCCTCAACATGACGCTGGCCTGCTGCAAGGCCTGCAAGGAGTGATTTCTTTGCCTGTGACTTGGTTTCTTCATTAATAAAATTGCCCTAAGTTTACTTAGCTCTTCCAAAAAGTGATGTTTGATCTGCTGATGAAAACAATTACAAAAATCAGTCCCACTCATATCCCGATTCCATATTTGTACGATGAGGACCTAACTAGGACTGGAGAGTTCTGCACCATTGCCTAAGACAACAAAGCAGCTATGATGCCAGCAATCACCACGAAGAGATTGAATCAGGACAGTGACTGCTACCTGACAGTCAGAAACCCAACCCCACTCATCTCAAGTCTAGTAGTCCCTGTGTAGCTTTACCTTATGCTACAACACTAAAAGTGAAACATGCTCTTTCCAGAACCAACCTATCCACTTCTTTCAGTAGCAAAGTTCTTCCAGGTGATCTGCCATCCACACAGCCATCGTGTCCTGTTGTTCCATACAATGAAAGTTAAGTTGTCAATATCTTGTTTTTCAGTGGGAACTGGGCTGACTCTTCATACATAAGGCAGATATACCTTAGATGGCAACAGATCTGTCACTAACAAACTGAGCTGGATTTGAAACTGCAATTTGCTCTACAGTGCTTTACATCTCAGTCAGATAAGCAGTTCCTTTCTTCCTTGGTCTCAAATGTAAAAGAAAATATTATGGTATTCTTTCATATTTTTTTTTTTCTTGAATCTTACCTTCTTACATTGCCCATTACTACCATACCCTCAGCTAGATGGCTGTCTCTATAAAACTGCTCTGGAGACAGAATCTAGTCAAGACATACTGATACTGGGCAATTTGTATGTGCGTAATCATAGAATCAATTGGCTGGAAAGAACTTTGGGATCATTGAATCCAACCATACCTGTCCATTACTAAACCATAACCCTGAGCACCTTGAATACCCATCTTTTAAACACCTCCAGGGATGATGATTCAACCACATCCCTGGGCAGCCCCTTCCAGTGTTTGATAACCCTTTCAGCAAAGAAAGTTTTCCTGATGTCTTATTNGCTGTCAGCCAACACCCCCAGGTCCTTCTCTGCCAGGCAGCTCTCCAGCCACTCCTCCCCAAGCCTGTAGCATTGTAATCAGTTCATATTAGAGAGAAAAAAAACCCAACCCATAACTAATCACAATGTGGACACTTTTAAGTCTCTAATTACTAGAAGAGGGCTAACAAACTTCCCTGACAGCTTATTACTGATCTGCATTTTGCATTACTGTATGAAACGCTCTTAGAAAACACTAATGCAGACGCTGCTCTCCCTTAATCCAACATACCTCTTGCACTCTTGCTGTTGTATATAACAGCAGCTACCTCAAGAATCCCTGCAGACCTATGGATTACTTTTTTGGAGTAGAAGGCTCCCACAAATTCATGCATGCTGTATAATAATCAATATACACCTACAAATTATTCCTTACACCTTAGGAAACTACAGAGCAAAAATACAGACAGCAAGTCACTACCTGCACACATCAGAACACAGATCTCCTCAGGACAACTTGGATTAGCTCCTAGAAAATAAAAGAAGTTGGTTCTGGAGAACTTTTGGAAATCAAAAATGGAAATTCAGGACAAAATTTACTCATTTTTCAATGAAGTTTAGTGTTTCCTATACCTTCTGGAAAATGTACAACGGTGTGTTTGTATAAGAATGGAATCAGCCAGAGGCAAAGAAAGCCGTTCTGAAGTGGAATAAGAGGAAAGAAATTTCTTAAGAAAGAAGAATTGAGAGGACTTAATAAGTGATGAATTCTGAAGACATGAACACCCCATGGAAAATCTGAAAGGCGCTGTACCTTATGTATTCAGGATAAGACCAGTATATAAACCAGTTTGCAACTTTGGATCATTGCTATCCACTGTGGTGGCAGCCCAACTCTGAGTCGTAAAATTAATGCAAACCTGGTGTCATCCACAAACTTTGTCCGTAATTTTTTTTTTACAGACTAAGAAAGATTCTCCAGTATAGACAACCTAAATAACATGTAGACCAGACTCAGGAACGTAATTTACTTTCTCAGTTCTAAACCTGGCCAAGTACTACATCTCAATGAAGCTGATGTTTTGCCTTACTTTTAAGCTTCTTTATTTCATCCACCAGATATTCCTGCACAATATTAAGCAAAATATTTTTTCAGTCTTCTTGCAACGACAGATGATTGAAGTCTGCACCTGCGACCTTTTCAGTAAAATTTAGGAAGATGCAAAAATGCCTGTGGGATAGAACAGAAACACTATTGCCACAGGACAGGTCAAACACAGGTCAAGAAAAAAACAGCTAGTGTCCTTTTTCCATCTCTTCTCTTACCTTCTGTCTGCACAGGCATATGCATACATAATGAATAAGCCATATGCTTTGACAAAAACAGCAAACTAATCTATCCCTGCATCTCTTTTGTGCATGCACGTGCAATGTGTGCACATATAATTGCAAGTGAGATTACATTTTCTGTCTCAGTAGATTCACATGGATGATGGGAGATTGCCATCACAAAAGTCAATGAGATTCCTAGCTATAGAGCTAAAAACATTTCAATGTTTAACCACTATTTCATTTCATTGACATCTGCCTAACTAAGTCACTGTAAATGGGCTAAGGAGAAGTTCCTTTTTTCTTACAGCTCCACATTTTCTCTTTGGCCAAGGAGAACGACAGAAACTTACAACATCTTCAAAGAATCAACAACAGCAAGGCACATCAGAGTCATCAGAGTCTTAGTCTCTCAAAAGTTAATGTCAAGACTGTTCTTTTTAAGAAGGAAAAATAGTCCTGATTTTTCACTTTCTGTATATACAATAAAGAAGATCGAAGATGAGCAAAAAATATATTTCTTACCTTTGTCGGTCTCCCTGCTTTTCTGTACTCTATATATACGCTTACTGATTAATATTAAGTTATGCAATGGAAGTGCTTGACATTAGGAAGAAGT